>VNJO01008487.1:0-13504 GCA_008042535.1 Drosophila tani
AATCGGAATTAAAAAGAAAATTGAATTTTTTTTTCGTTCTTCTATTTTATTTAGATTTTTTAAAAAAAGTCTTTTTTTTCCCTATTTTTAAATTTTAGTGGAAAATAAAAAAAAAATGCCATATTTCGCCGAGCTCTAGATAATACTAAAAATTTGTGGAGATATTCAACTAACAAACCAAAAAAAAAACCATTGCTACAATTGTGCGCATTTCGAGATTTTGATAATTGTTCATATCAAACCATGCTACCAAACTGGCACTTTGTAGTCGGCCAGTATGGAAAACGGCAAGGCACCAAAATGTTTAGCTTCAAGTACCGGAGTTGCAAATAATAAAAAAAAATTTTTTGTCAATTTTTTTTAAGCAAATTTTTTTTTTTATTTATAGAATGAGTATAAAAAAAATATGTTTAATTATTTTGAATTTTTAAGTTCATTGATTCCTATGAAAAATGTATTTTTATAGTAAAAAATCAAAAGTTTTAGTTTGCCGAATAAATTACGCCTCTTTTGGTGGGCGTAACATAAAAAAAAGTAATTCCTAAAAAATTGTGGAGATTTGTTAATTATTCTAAAAAAAAAATTAAGTAGATACCTTCAATAGATCAAAAGTTATTAATTTTGCAACGTGTTTTGAGAAAACGAGCCACAGTGCGACGCATCGCCTGATTGTAAGTATAATGATAGGTATATAAAAGGGTATGATTCATTAGGGTAATTGGAAATAGGCCAGAAATAGGATAAGGAATATTATTATCCGCTACTCACAACGTTCTTTCTCCTTACAGTTACACGAAAGAGCGATGGCCCTAGAGAAAATGCCTGATTCGCTGAAGTCACCTATTTTTTAAATTTGCAATGTGTAATGTCCCAAATGTCAATGTTGTGGTCAATCAAAATTATTAAAATATGGGTCGGAGAGTATGTTGAATTAAAGGGGGCAAATGGGTTTCCAATGGATTGACCTTAGTTGCAGTTCCGGTAAAGTGCGATAGTGTTGGTGTGTGGCTCCGTGTGCTTTGGCGGGATTACGATACCAGAGAAGATATGTGATGACGTGACGTAGTGACTTCCTTCTGTTTTTGGTAAAGCCCTTGATCCAACAACAAGGCTGCGGAGACTCACAGCACAAATCCGACGCTAGGAGTGCATTCACTCATAATTTCGGAAAAATTAAGGCGGAAGAAGGATCTAAGGTCCCATGCAGACCCGGGAAGGAACAGATTTCCCAACCCATGTGAGTAAGCAGTGCGTTAAAATCCCTTTCTTATTTCAGAAGAATTAATATATTCGATCTTGTCGGGCATCATCTCGTAAGTCCTTCGCTTTTCGGTCTCCCAAAACTCACTAGTCACGTGAATATGTAAATTATAATTTTTCTCAAATACCAAATAAATCATTTATAACAAACAGCACATGAAACAATGTCGATGGCTTTTTAACGCTCATCTCACAGCGCCAATTGGATTGCAAGGGCTTGGTAAATATGCCGTTTTGAGGTGAACCCGGCTTGAGCCCAAACAACCAACCCCCGCTCGTCACTGGGACTCCCCCCAAACGAGGAGGAATCAACCGAAATGCAAATTGTGACATAAGTGGACGGCTTATCAAGCTCGCAAATCCTTCGGCCAAAACAGATATGAGACTGTGACAAATCTGGCCGGGAACGGGACGGGACCTCAGCTGTCGTGAACGCTCGACGGCTCCCGCTTCCGCTCCCCTCGAGTTTAGGAACGCCCCGGCTAAGCCCTGGCTTAGATGTGTTAGATATGTTCAACAGCTGCGTTATTTCCATTTTTCCACTTTCCCTTCCATTTTTTCCTTTTATATTTTTTTCCTGTAGCTGTAGCTTGAGACCATGACAACTTTCAATTTCCATGACCGTCCCGCCCCTCTCGTTGGCAATTTCAATTTTCTAAAGCACACGCTTTGGCCCAAAAGGTCCTGCCACGCCCACCGGCTTAAGGCGGTCCAAGGACAAAAATATATTCTAATCCAATCGAAGCATTTATCAGCGTAACCGATCGACAAAAGTCGAGAGTTATGCATCAAAGTCACGAGGCGATGAGCCAACGTAGATAGTCGTAGTCGTTGCCATTCCCCCGGGCAATTACCCCCTTTTTTCCCCGTTTTCCCGTTTTCCGGCTGCCCCTGCCAAGGGGGAAATTGATGAAATTTTTTTTATGTAAATGCTGCACTAAATCAAAACACATTTCACACACGCGCACACGAGCCGGCAATTTGATGCTGCATTGAGCAGGCAGACTTGACAAAAGCCGAAAGCCAAAAACGCAAAAGTGAACCCCGAACTCGGGGCTCAGAGCTCAGTGCTCAGTGCTCAGAATCCAGAACCATTCGTCCTTCTATCCCCGCATCATAAAAATATCTCTAACAATTTTTGCAGTAATGGCCAGACATAAAAAATACGCAACAAAAACAAGTGCAGGGTGCTTGTGATGAAGGATGACCGACCAGATATCCTGTGAAAAGTAAGCGACTTTGAGGGGTAGTTTTCAGAAAAAAAACGAATTTGGCTTTTTATTTTAGTTATAAGAAAATTAAAGCACTTAAATAGGGAATTGAAACTTTAGTTTGTGTACGTTTTTAAATCCTTTTTGGGCAATAAAAGATTTATTTTAATATTTAGTTAAATTAAAAAACTAAAACAGATAAATTCTTAAGAAAAATACTAAATACTAATACTTGATTGAAATTAATGTACATTAATTTTTTGCTTTGGTTTGTAAATAATACTTACCCGAACTGATTGTGATTAATATATTGACTGTAATTACATTTATTTCTAAGAGGCTTAAGCTAAAAGTAAAGATTTGTTTATATTTTCAAGAAGTTCCTGGAATTTCTAAAATATATAAGATTCAATTTCTGCCTTTGGAAATTCCATGAATTAAAGCTTATATCATTACTTGAACGATAATATTATAAAGACCTATAGATAAAGTCTTTGTTTTAAGATTTTGTACGTTTCCAATTCGTTTTTTCTTCTGAATTTAATTTTATAATTATTAATAATATTTTTATTTTGTTAGTATTCAGCCTGCAGTTGCCTTAGTCCCCATATACCCCCGCTACCCTAGGCGGCCGTTGCGCGAGTATAATAATAATTTTTCACTTGCGTAACCAATCGATTCGTGTGTCCTACCCCTAGCTGGAAATCGGTGCGGAGTGTCAAAGATGAGGCCACACTGATAAAATCCAATCACTATGAAATTTACGCTCCTTTACAGGAAATGAAGCGGAAGAAATGTGCAAAATGTATTGGCGACGCCCGCCCCAGAGATACTCGTATCTCCGTAGATTTGTCTCTTTCTCACAGAGTGTGCGTGTGTGTGTAGTAAGGGGGGAGCCAGGGTGTAGGGCTGTTCGATAGGGCCAACTCCAAGTTATTGCCATTGCAATTCATAAAACAAATTGATATTGCCGCTATTACCCACACAAACACCCACAGTCAGAGCCACAGCCACAGCCACGTCAAATGCCAAATGTCGAACGCCCCCGTGTGGAACCGCAGAGCCCGGGTCTAAATTAAATTAAATATTTACTCACATTTGCATGCGATTTTATTTCTTTTTATTTGTATTTTTCCCTCTGCTTCTTGCTCGCTGAGCAATTTGCCGGAGACATGTTTTGCTTTGATTAGCTTTCGCCGATTGGGGTAATTTGTGTCACAGGCAGCGTCAACGCCCACCAAAAATTATAAAAAAAAAATACAAAATAAAACGTCCACGGAGCTGGAAAGAATCGGAATCGGAGTGCAGGCCCCAGAGCAGCAATTTACCCCGGGACGCCCCTAATTATATGCAACAGGCTAATGCCCCGGCCCAGGCCGGACGAGTGCTGGACACAGCGCTCCCAGGCGATGGTTATACAAAAATTTCGCTCGAAATTAATAAATTGATGGCTAGCCGAGAACTGAAAGGTCCCCGGCCTGGTCATGGCCTGGTCAAGTCATCGCTGCCATCTGGGTCAGTCCAGCCGAACAGGAAGTGGGCACAGGGCACCTCGTAGTTAATTTGACATGTCCTTTGAGAGCAGGGACGAACTGGTGAATTACGTATAATAGTGTGCTTTTTTCGGAATATCGATCGAGTTTAAAATGAGACATTTGTAGTCTGTTTTTGTCGCTGGAAAAGTGGTTTACTTGTGTTTGCTTTGAAGTACATTTAAAAGGTAATATTAGCATGCCATTAAAATTATATTCAGGAATATTCTATACTTTTATAGACCTGTCCTATACTGATGATATTTGCTTACTCCTTTGTCAGAAATATTCATATTTCAGAAAGCTTTTAACTACTTCATAGATCAAGTTTCTCTTGATTTCCTCACTGTTTACACACCCTATAATCCCGCAATCACTGTGGCCTAAGGAAACCCCATTGGTAGTCAATTTCTCCCCCTAAATCTTACTGCCTAATTTTCCCCAAATAATCCGTTTCATTCGCACAACTAATTTGACCAAATATTCCCACATTTAGCGGATACAAAGACGGCCCATGGATCGCCGGGAAACAGTAGTGGTTGGTTTGGACAGTGTGTGTTTGGACGGTTGGTTACGCTCCGGGACTGGTGTTCTTCAACTTTCGTATAATCGTGAATCGAATTAATTAGTGGGGCAATTGTAACGGTTAAGTGACTGAGTCACGAGTCTGGCCGGCAATCCAAATGCAATTCATTGACAATCGATTAGTCAAACACTTTCCGCCCCGTGCGCCATCATTAATTATGCCGCTCACCCCTGGGCTGTAGAGTCCTGAAAAGTCACCCCCAGGACGATCCCCGATCTGCTGTACTGCCAAAAAAAAAAAAACGTAGAATGTGTAACACTTTGCACACTCCCTTCTCCCTCCCCGCTCTCCCTCCTTGAGTTGAGTTGTCGCAATGTCGCAGCCCGTTCCCAATGCACATCACACATGCTTCTCGGGCCCTTCATCGAGGCCGTGGAGCAGGACTCACAGTCAAGAGGAGAGCCGAGCATCGGGCATCGAGCATCGATAGTCGAGAGTCGACAGTCTCTAATAACAGACATTGCCAACCCCTAATTTTCCCTAATTTCTTAACCAATTTCGCCCATTACCAGGGCCAGGCTGGCGGGTCGGGTGTGCAATAAAAATTAAAATCCATGCCCAGGCCAAAGACATAACTCGTTTCCCCTCCTAGCCCTCTCTCTGCATCTCGCCCTGCCCATGATATCCTGTCCCCTCGTCCATCTGCCCGCCGTCTCCCTCTGCAGCCGAGTGTCGTGTCTGCCATAATAAAACGCTGTCGCCTCCCTGGAGTGGAGTGCATTCGGAGAAAAAAATTCCAGTATCGGTTGGGTGTGAACATGAAATAAATAAAAATATATTTTTAAAGTTTATGTCTTAGTAATTCGCAAATTTAATAAATTAAAAAACAATTATCTTGAACTTTCTTATACAAATTTCACTTTGATCAAGGTACGTTTGACGTTGTGCTTATGTTTACTATAGTAAAGACGAACAGACGCACTCAATTTAAGGAAAAAACCATTTAAATTCAAGAATAATTGTTCTTAATTTTGGTGTGAGTACTTTTGTATTTACTTTGAGTTTTTTTGTACCCAAAGTAAAGAAAAAAACACTTAAATTTGAATTTTTTAAAAAAACCCTAACTAAAAATAAGAGGAGTACGCATTTGAGTACGCGGTTTTTTAATTTCAAAATTCTCTCTGCGTAAGTTTCCTAGGACATAAAATACTTAAAAATATTAAAATGTAAGCGCCTTAAAAACTCTCTCACTCTGAATATCCTTCGTAATAATTCTTAGATTTAATTAATCAAAAAACAATACTCTTCTTATACAATTTTAGAACTTTTGGAAAAGGGTTCGTGAGACGTCCACTTTGAAAGCTTCCGGTTGTTTTTAAATAATTTTTGACTCGAAATCATCCGCCGTTTTCTCTGCGTGCAGAAGGAGAAGAACGGACCAGTGAAGGAAGCCAAGTGCAGTGTCCGATTCGGAGGAATAAAGGATGACTCGGGGAGCGGGGGACTTGTGACAGGAGCGGCGCGCAGGCAGGACCGAACCGGACCGGACAGGCAGGGGGCTTAGGTAGCAGCTGTGTGGATGGTTGGTTCGTCGTGTTTGTGGCGGATGATTGGCCACACAAACACGCAACTACTGTCAATTATTTGACTGTCATTGACGCACCGACTGACGGACGCAACAGAGGGTCTCAGGACTCGGGCAGGACAGGGGCTGGCATAAAGGGTTGGCTATCTGCGTAGGTTGCTTGTGGCCAACTCTCTTGACATTCGTTCGCATGTGTCTGGGCCTGCCCTGGCCTGGCCCACAACAAAACGTCTGTCTAACGGAAGACTGGCTCTGCTCCGCTCTGTCCTGGCCATCAAGTCGCCGCTAACCGCCGCCGCTGCCGCCGCTTTTGGCCTCGTTCTGGTCGAGGTCCTTGGACCTCGGTCCTGAGACCCCGCTGTGCAGGTATTCCACACTGACGCAATTGCGACAAATTTAAATGCGGTTTCTTCGTGGTTCGGGCCTGGCTGGAATTATGAGGCGAAATCAACGAATTTGTCCTCGTCAACGGTCCCTGCCCCGATATCCTGCAGCGCTCTGGGGCAAAACCAGCCGAAGCGAGACCTGCATATGGTATAATTAGTAATTAGGGCTTGGAAAATGCAGGGCGGTATTGTCAGAAATAGCTGGACGGCCTAACCCCTTCGTTTTCGGTCAACTGTAAAAAATGCAAGTCTGTGAATGGTTCTTCGAGTTAATAAAAGTAGTTATGTTGTTTCAGGGTCTAGTCGGGTAATTTAATCCACATAAATCGAATGTTATGCCAAACCCCACAAAAATCTTTGTCCGAGGAGAAAAATAAGGTCAATAATATACATTTTCTTGAGATTCCTTTCAAGAAACCTCATCAGTACTAGTTTTGATGAGTTTTGGTGAGCTTTATATTTGTTGTGATTTTTCTTTGGAACAGTCTTCATTATATTAACTAAAAAGTACTGTTGTACAATTTGTTGTCTTATATGTTCGATTTCCTGTCACAAAAATATTTTTATTTCTGTAGAATACATCAGTATGTAATATATTTCAGGGAGAAAATACATTTAAATACATTTTATTATTTAATACCATTTTATATTTACCTTAATTTGCATAAACTTAACAACTTACGAGATATCAGTGCTTCGAATTAAAGAGTTTTCAGGAGCATTCAAATTTTTCCCCTGGCATATCCTTTGTTATTTGCCGTCGGTTTGCTGCACGCCGCTGCAATCATCATTAAAACTTATTCAATGGCACACTCCTTCGTCCTGTTGTCCTGCTCGGAGTTTCGAGTTCCGTGGTCCGCAGTCCGTAGTCCCTGTGCTGATGTCCTTTGTTTGGGGCCGGGCATTCCATGGGTAATTTCTGTCGCCTGTTTTGCTTTTGTGCACATAATGATTTTAATAAATTAAATTAAATTTGTACACGTCAAACATGTGTCGCCGCCAACAATGCGACTTTAAATTGAGCGCCACGAGCGAGTCCTTCTCGAGACCTGTCAAGTCAATAAAAAATTGAGCCAGCTCGCGTTTCGTTCCTGCTTTTGCTGTTGCTATGCTTTGGCCCCCGCTCCTGCTGGTCTGGTCTGTTCAACCGAAACTGAGCAGCGACAACAGAAGTGACCCAAATATTTCGCAAGGACAATGCACTGGAGCACAATGCAAACAAGGAGCGGGCGCGCCGGAGAGATATGAGGCGAGACCAGAACAGGACACACAACTGACCGCAGGACAGGACGGGGCGAGGCAGAGCGGGGCGGGCTCTGGACTCTGGTCAAGTAAATAAACAAAAGTAATTGCATAAATTTATATAAATTAATGGAAATGCATCATGGGAATTGGACAATCGCCAAATGAAATTTAAGTGCAAAAGTTACTCAACTTCCTCAATCCGAAGCAAATTTATGTGAAAGTGAATGTTTACACATTTGTTTCGGTATTTTCGTTATTTTGCATGGCCTCTTCCGTACAAATAGAAGGTTATTTTTCATGTCTGTGAATAAGTAACTTTTGCAAGTGCTCTTTTATATTTATTCTCGCTTTTTGGCCATAAATATATTTGTGCTGCAGCTCGATATATGTATAATTAAATTAGTTTGCTTTTGCGTCTCTTTATGCAAGGAAAGGAAAAGTTCAAAAGGTGAAATGTTTTTAATTGTCAATTAAAACATGCATTTAATTAAATAGAAAATATAAATATTTTGCAAAGTTTTAAATGGAGGTTAACTGCCTTAACCTGGTTAAATCAAACTATGTTTAATCTTTCTTTAAGCATTATTAAGATTAAGAGATTTTCCATAAATATAAACAGCATTAAACGACTGATAAACAATCTTTTTGTTTTTATCTACAATTATTTGCTAAAAATAAATGTATTACTATTTACAACGATGTGTAGAGTCTTATCAAAATAAAATTAATACATTGTTATGATATCTGTATCGACAATTTGTATAGTTTTATAACCATCAACGAGTTCCCTTTAAATACTGACTAGAAAGGAACCCCTTGGATCACAAGTTTCGCAATATATCTTCGCCTTCAGTCCACCAATGGTCGCTGGGCAACCTGTTTCCCAAGGCCAAAAATAACTCGGAAATCACCTGTGCGCCGCTCGCTGATTGGTGCGCTCACTCAGGTGCAACAGGTAGATCGTGCCCCGTGCCCTGTGAGTCCGAGTGAGAGAGAGTGCTAGCCAAGGGCGTGAACTGAGCCCATTGCTGGTTCCTATCTGATGGATGACCCTCACGAGTCAACCGACAATAGTGGACTGGGTCTAATGACCCCTGGTGCCTAGGGGACAAACTCGAGTGGTGATCTGTCAATCTAGTTATGATACCAGGAGAAATCCCAGACAATTGGATTTACTCAAAGCAAAAGATACAAATCTTGGGAGATGGGTATTTAAGCAGCATGCGGGCATTCCCTATTGTGCGTTCAAAATATTTGTATATTTTGTTATTTAATATAAGACTTGTTGCTTAATTTTAGAGTTTTATGACAGATCATATCCACGATAAATTAAAAAGTTATAAAGCTATAAATGGGTCTACCAATATTTACATTTTACAAACCATGTGTATTACCCATCGATGGTATTAACTTATATTAACTTATTCCCTTTTGGGAGCCCGATCCCTGTTCCGGCGCTAATCCCTTAGCGAAGCAAAGCGTTAAAAAAAATATATAAGCGGAGGGGGCCTTAAATCTATATCTGGGGCCTGTGGCCATCAATTGATTGATTGACAAGCCATTTACATTAACTTTGACGAGCCGGGCGATGGAAGCAATTAAAGCCGGCCATAAACTGTCAACGTTTTTCTACGAGTGTGTCAAAGGTCAGCGGGCAACAGCGTAACAACAACAATAACAATCAGGTCGAGAAGAGGCGCCACGAAAAACAACAATGCTGTCAGCTAATTAAAAATGCACATAAAATGTAAAACAAACAGCGAGGAAACTAATGACTGCAAAATCAATACACAAAAAAAAAACTACAGTGGGGATAAGGTGCGGATGGTCAAGTGATATCGGTGCGTCGATATCGTGATAATACCTTTAGAATCTGATAAATCGATTGGCTTTTTTATTTATTTAATTGTTAACATTATTACGCGTATTTTTAATCTCGCAATATGTATGTATGAGGCAATATTTTGTGTGTTTGATACATATTTCGATATAAAATGTTCGATATTTTATTACACATAATATAATATTTAATCGATATTTCTCTTTTAACAATATATTTATCTAATGAATCGACATTTGCTCTGGGATAGCAAAGATTACCTACTTATTATTTTGAACTTTTCTTGAAGAATTCTAAGGTTTTATAATTTTAAATATCTACCAACTTTAAACCGATATTATATTGCAATCTATAAATTATCGGATTTATCGAACTTATCGATTTTTTGATTTTTAACTTAATGGTTTAAACATATTTATTTTTTAAATTTGAAACATTTGTGTAATAAGAATCTTAGTGAATAAATATAACCTATAATAATAAATGATATTTTTCGATATTTAAATGTTCGGTACAGTTTTGATACACATCCCTAGAAAGAGACAGCTCTAAAAAAAATTAAACACAAATAAATAACTGAAAATAATTAATAATTTAAATGCCCAAAGGCAGACGAAAAAAAGCTGACATAAATAAATTAAGGCGAATGAATATGGAACGAGGCGGCAGATAAATAATAAATAATCTTAAATATACACAATTTAGTTAATAAAAAACGTAATTAACGCGACAAGGAGCCGTCGAGGAGAAAGCCAAGCCATTTAAAAGGACATTTTCCGGGAGCCTGGAGAAAGGGGGAGGGGTCGGGGTCCCCAGAAGGAGGAGCTGGCAACGATCCCATGAATGAATGAATGTCATGAAGTCAACTAGGACAAAGCATATAACACTCATTTATTAATGTACCATTTCGGCAGGCGCTCTCTCCCTCTCTCCCTCTCTCTCTTTCTCTGTCTCTAAGTCTGGCTTTCCCCTCCCAAAAGAACCGGAGATGAATGGGGGAGAGAGAAAGACTCTCAGTTCCTCAATTGCGGCATGTAAAATGCTTTGAACTCTGTAATAAATTCTTTCGCATGGCGATGCATTTTACATGCGCTCTCTCGTCGTTTCTCTCTCTCATCCTCTCGCTCTCTCAGTAATTTTGACATTGAAATCTGTCTGTCAACAGAAAGAGCACAACAAACATGAGCACGAGAGAGAAAGTGTCGGAGAGCGAGAATAAAGAGAGAAACCGGTTTGCTCTCTCCCGTCCTGTTAAGCGACTGAAATTGAAACTGGTTTCTGTTAGCAGAGTTGAACGGAGTCAACAGGGCTCTGCGGTTGACAATGGAATTCACGCATTTCTGAGGCTTCGCTTAATGCTGGCTTGGCTTGGGTTTTGAATTACTCGTCGCGCGGGGTTCCCCAGGGCAAGTGCAAATGCAAATTAGGGAATCAAAGGGCGTTGCCTAACAGGTGGAGGGGGGCTGGGAATTGGATTGATTTACAGTAGAATCAGAACTGCAGTGGAGGGTCTGGAAGCTTTTCAAAACCCACGGAAAAATTGAGAGTTTAGAGCTTAAATGGAGTTTGGAATATTTTTATTTTTAAATTATAAGTTTTAAGAACTTAAGGTATCCGAATTAATCAGTTGTATTTTTTTGTTTCTTTTTTCTTATTATTAATTAATAACTCAAATTTCACTCCAGAGTCTTTAAGCTCATTGATCACTGCTAGAAATGCTGTTCAATCACTTAGCAGCGCTCGTTAACAGCGCGTTTGTTTACATGTTAACCTAGGGCAACAACGTGCGAGCTGCTACTACCACAGCGACGGCCCGTTAACATCTCAATTGCCGCTCTGTTAGCGGCCATCAATTTAAATGTTAATGGCTCGTTCGGCTGTCAGAGGAGAGCAGCTGTCTCTGCTGTTAATGGGTCGTTTCGCGTTCGGCGCTGCTATGAATTCGAGATGCTAACGTTAATGTTAATGAGCCGTTCAATGCACGCCACTAACAGGCTGCTAAAAGCCACAGCGTGCAGTTTATGGGCCTGTTATATGAGCGGGTGTAAGTGTGTGTGCTAACAGCTCTTAACATGTTTATTTGCGGAACGGAATCCCGTTCCCATGGGCCGCATAACTCTGCCTTAAATGTTACAGATGGGTTTGTAAACTGTTAGTTGGATGCTTCCCTTAAAATTTATGAATAAAACAAAGCTTTCAAGTAAATAAATGCAATTTGTGAGCTATGAAGTCTTGGGAAAATAAAGCCATCAGTTAACCGATTCAAGGTGCGGACTTCTGAGGAAATTAAGAAACCTGGCAAGTTCATTGGCCATTAAAATTAAAATATTCCCGAGCCGAGCCCCATTTCCTGAATGACTTTTCATATCTGGCATGCTAAATAGCCCCCGAAAAAATGTAATTAATAAAGCTCAAGGTGCTCCCCGTGGTGGGGGCGGGGCCACGCCACAACGCCTCTTTCCGGCGGCCGAAAACAATTGTCTTTTGTCTAATGTTAATTTGCATTGCGAGCGGCACAGAAATGTTGTTTACATTGCGGTAATTAGCCTACGTGCATGGCATTTGAACCTTTTCAATTGCCCGTCTGGCATTTCAATTTGTCTTAACAGCCTACCGGTCTAACAGAGCGACTCGGCTCCATTGATGCACCTGCCGCTGTTGGGAAAGCCCTGTTAAGTGTGCCCCACCCCCTCACTCTCGCTCGCTCTGTAATTGCCCAAGATGAGGCAAATTCAATTATGTAAACGTTAACAGAGGCTGCGCCGGCGCACTAAGAGAACTCTCTCTCTCGCTACACACAAAAAAATGGTATTTAAAATCAATCTAGGAAAATAGTTATAGTACTATATAATTATTTTACATGTATTTTGTTGTTGGTTTTCTGTTTAAGTGCGTTCACCAAAAAAAAAAATTAAAATTAACCTAGAAATATAGTTAAGTACATACATAACATTTAACAGATTTTTCATGTATTTGTTTTTGAAAAATAGTAAAATATACAATTTCTATTGTTTCTCATGTATTTCGTTATTTTAATAAAATAACTTTTAAGCTACTATTCTACTACTACTATTCCTAACACAAAATATAATATTACCATTTTAAATTGTAATTAAACCATTTGTTGTTCTTTTTTTTATGAAGATAATAATAAAAGTACTATTATTTTTGTTGATTTTGATGTAAATCAAACGAGGGATCGAGTAGTGTAATAGTTAAGTATAATGTTTTATTAATAGTAAATCGCGCGACACACGCGCTTTCAGCAGAGGCTTGCAGACGACTTCTTGTTACGATATATTTAGGGATGGTACAATGGTTCTTATCGATATATAACATACATTTGGTATATTTCAACACTTCCCCTCAAATTTATGTTAAACAACTTTCATAATTTACATTGTAGTCATACCCAATCCCGTAATACATTCGTTGTGTTTTGTGGTGGATAAACCTTTAGTTAATACATGTGCACACATTGTTTACGTTTCTTGCTACGTTGCATTTTTCATGCCCTTGATTTATGAAATACAGATTTGATTTCCGCGATGCAGTTGTGAACTTTTTTCCCGTTTTTGGATCAATTATTACGGCACCATCGCGACGAAATGTTACTTCAAAACCGTGATCTGTGATTTTTGACACCGACATCAAATTGGACCGAAGCTGAGGTACATATAGAGTTTCACCTAAGCTCGCCTTCACGATCGAGGTTTCTAGAATTACTTTTCCACTTCCGACAATTGGAGCGGACTCATCGTTTGCCAATTTTAAATTCTGTGATTCATTTTTCATATTTTGGAATTTTTCCTTTTGAGAACACATGTGCGATGTAGCACCTGAATCGAGACACCACTGTCCTTTTTCTGCAGACACTTGCATTGCGACCGCACTGTTACTTTTGGGTTCGCCGTTTATT